>JAKRSK010007168.1:0-23098 GCA_029891615.1 Natrix natrix natrix
TGTCACGATGTTAAAAAGTTTGCTAGGCCTGAACTGCCTGAATTGACACTCAAGAGTTAAACTAAGAAAGCTTTATTGCGCAGGTCATAAAACAAAAAAGGTTCTTATCTGAAAGTGATTTATTGCGCACGCGTTACACATTCCAAATTCCTCTCTTCTTTGTTCGGCAGCCAACTTTGGCTGACGGAGCTTTTCATTATCAAAATGTAACCAATTAGTTATTTCTGTTTCATTTACTTTTATTATTTCATTATTAAAGTTTGTTTATTAATTAGAATACTTTTAAAGACTTATTTTTCTCAATATCTCAAAAGATATGCGGAAGGGAATCAGCCACGGTCCATTGATCTCCAACAGGGTGTTTTTCCCCTGACAACTTGGTAGCAGAGTTTTGGTTTTGATGATACAAGCTGAGATGGTTACAATTTATGGCTGTATTTTCTCTTCGTGCTATCTTAAGATAACCGACTAAGGCTAATTAGCCATGTCGAAGAAGAGAAAGAAAAGAAAAAAACGCGGACATGGAAAGCACTTGAAAGAATCCATTCCCTCGGACACAGAGGAGCAAGATTCTTCAGGTGCCGAGCCAGAAATGGGGGAAGGAGCTACAGAAGGCAAGATCTACGGACTGAGGTCAGTAAATGTCCCTCATTATCAAGATACAATTAATGAACGGCAAAAGTCTAAACGGCAACTGCCGGCAGAAAAAAAATCCTCCCACGCAGAAAGCAAGTTTATGAAATCTCCCCAGATGATGAGCAAGAAATGCAAAGCTATCTATATCGATTAAAGCTGTTTGAAAAATATACTAGGGAGGTGAGAGAGTGCTTTAACGAAATAAAGCGAAGTAGGAGGAGCTCCCCCACTCCCAAAATGTCTGAGGACGCCATCTTGTCTTCAAAACAACAGCCTAAGACACACCCCACAGAGTTCATTGGTCAATTAGAACAAAGAGACATGTACACGTCACCGAGGTCACGTGGTCCCTTTGAGCCCATTGAACTTCCGGCCATGTATAGAGGGCTGCAGCCAAGAAGTGAAGCTGCACTGCCATCTGCTGGCGGAGAAAAATCATTACAGCAAAAGATGATGAGGTTTAAAGAATTAGCTATGAGTTTTACAGAAGCCCAAACTTTGCCATCAAAGGTTAAGTCTTCAACACCCCCTGGCGGTGCGGAATTCTCCCTAGATGGAAAAAGGCAAAGCCAAAGGCGAATTCGAGGAAGCCAATTTGATGTTGCCACGCAAAGGCCAATGATGCAACCCCAGCATCCCCTGGTTCAACAACCAGCTTTGCAACCTGCGCAACAAATTGTTCCGATGCACATTCCTCAGCAGGTATTCACAGTCACCCCCTTGACTGGTGAGTCCAAATTAAAGGAGTCAGGAGAGAATTATAAAGCCTGGGTCAGTGAAATTGCGCTCTTGCTTCGAAGAGAAGGCACATATTCCATGGTTTTTAATCCTCCTCCTCCACCGTGGACGCCTGCAATAAGAGACCTCGAAAACAGAGCAATCACGACTTTGCTCATGTCAATGGAAATTGAGATCCAAGGTATCTTTCCACCTGATGCAACTGCCCAAGAAATATGGGCTATTTTGGAAGATTGCTACAGGCCCGTTTCAATTGAATCCTCATGTTTGCTCATGTCTGAGTTCCATGGTTCGAAGTTGAAACCTGGTGAACGAATTGGTGGACATTTGACCAAACTGAAAAGAATGAGAAGTGAATTGAGACAAAATGGCCATGTAATCGATGATATCCAAATGATTAGCATCATCATTAACTCATTGAATTATGAATGGAAAGATGCTGTTGCAAAGATTAACTACGTGCCTATTGCTCAACGCACAGTTAACCACGTTTGCAGACTTTTAGTGGAAGACGAAGCTATCAGGTTAGCTACCCCACATCTGCAACGGCCTCCAGCATCAAAGGCTCCAGCCAGACGTCCCTTCCGAGGAAGAGGCTACGCTCCAAGGATGCCAAAATGCTACACCTGCAACCGTGTGGGACATGACACCCGGGATTGTCCCCAACGAGTTCCAGCTCCCGCCACGTACCAGCCCAGAGGAACAGATTCCAGAGGCAGAGGTAGAGGCGGAAGACAAGGTCGTCGTGGTCCAAGGCGTGATTCACAAGCTCCACTTGCAACACTGGCCATAACCAACGTTCCACAACCTGATCCAAAGTTCGACAGACGTCTTTTGTGGACTTTAGATAGTGGAGCAGCTGTGCACGTTACCCACAGAAGGGAACTTTTCACAGAGATGGGCGAACCAGAGCCCGAGTATCGAGAACTGTATTCCTTCACCAACCACACTTGCAAGGTTATGGGAAAAGGAACTGTTTACATTGAAGAGCTCGATACACACATCCCTGATGTTTATTACATACCTTCAGCAACCAGTAATTTGCTTAGTCAAAGTCACTTGTCTAGAGAGTTAAAGTTCCAGGTTCACCACCTCGAAAAAGCAAGTTACTTAGTTAAAGATGGTGATATTGTTGCTGAAACCATGCTGATTGGTGGTGTTTATTACTTAAAGCCAAAGCCTAAAGGGCAAGCACAGGCAAGTATGCAAACTCCAAAAAGGCACAACGCAAACCCAGAGAGAGTTGTCCCAGAGAGAGAAAGCGTTACTGTGCCAAAGGCTCCTAAAGCCAACAAACAAAGAAAACAGAAACAGATTGCTCAAAGCAAGCCTGAGGGTCCTCATGAAACTGTTAATGTTGAGAATTCACTAACTGGTAAACCTTTGCATTCCAGGTGTATTCACAAGTGGCACAGAAGATTGGGGCATGCCAGTTTCCGTGTTCTTAGAAAGATGCCGGAGTTCGCAAAAGGTTTGGATCTAAAGGGGTGTAAGGTGTTTTTGGATTGTGCGGTTTGCAAAAAGGCTAAATCCAAGGCGGCTGCCAGTTCCAAAACACGCTACACGCCGGTCAACACGCATTTTTGATTTGGTACACACTGACATAGTGGGTCCTTTCCCACCAACACTTGGTGGCAGAAAGTATTTTTTAACAATTGTAGATAATCATTCTAGATATGGATTTGTATATCCTATGAGAGAGAAATCTGAGACCTTTCAGATCTTTAAAGACTTTGCAGCGTTTGTTTCTACACAATACCAAGTTCGCATCGCCAGAATCCAGAGTGACCGTGGTGCAGAATTCATGTCTCAGCGTTTCCAGGACTGGATGCGTAAGAATGGAATTCTTCATCAGACATCTGCTCCATATACACCGGCTCATAACGGAGTCGTAGAAAGAAGACAAGGGGTTCTACAAACCATGATGCGTTGTCTTCTAGAAGATGCCAATCTCAGTAACGCATACTGGGGTGAAGCAATCAAATATGCAAATTACATTGTCAACCGTACTTGGAGCAGTGTAATCAATCAAACTCCTTTCTACATGCTGTATGGCTACAAGCCTGATCTCAAGAACCTCCACATTTTTGGTTCATATGCTATGGTGAACACTCCCTTAAGTCAAAGAAGAAAGGGAGGTACAGTAGCAAAGAGACTGAGATTTATGGGTATTGATGATAATTCAAAATGGTACAAATTCATTGATACTAAACATGTGATTGTCATTTCACAATCTGCTAATTTTGAGGAAGATATTGACTGGTCCAGGATTCATTCCAATGATCCTGAAGTTTATTTTCCTAGAGATGGTGTTCCAGATGCCACGCAGCCTGATGACAATTCGCAGGCAGATGTTCCTTCTACCAGTTCTTCACAACCTGATGTTCCGTCTTCGCAACCCGCGGATGCTGATGCTAGCGACGAACGTGAGGACGAGGATGATGATGATGAAGAAGAAGAAGACTGGTCTGTTGTTCCTAGACGCTCCAAGAGGGCCACAAAAGGAATCCCTCCACAACGTTATTCATGGCAACTGACAAAAACACCAGTACCTTTGATTTGCAACGTTACTCTTCCTCCAGAGACATTCACACAAATCAAACAGCTTCCTGATTCAGAACAAGACAAGTGGTATGATGCAATGCAGGATGAAATGGACAGTTTAAAGAAACTTAATGTATTCACACCTGCAAAACCTCCAGCAAATAAGAAAGTCATTGGCACCCGATGGGTCTACAGAATCAAGAAGAAACCGAATGGTGAGTCTTTATACAAAGCCAGACTGGTAGCTCAGGGTTTCGCTCAACGTTATCCTGAGGACTACACAAACACTTACTCACCAACAGTCAGAACTGAAAGTGTAAAAATTGCTTTAACCACTGCAACTATTCTTGGTTTAGAAGTTTTCCAATTTGATGTGGACACAGCTTATCTACATGCAGACCTAGATGAAGAGATCTACGTGAGAAGCCCTCCAGGATTCCGAAAGCAAGAAGGGGATACCTGGTTCCTGAACAAAAGTCTTTATGGTCTGAAACAGTCAGGTTTAATGTGGTATTTATGTCTTACTGACAAACTAAATTCAATGGGCTTTATTAAGTCCGAAACTGATGAATGCGTGTTCACAAAAAGATCTAACAATGCATATGAGATAATTCTTGTTTATGTTGATGATATTGTTTATATTGGTCCAAATAAGAAAATGAGTGAGATTTTTGCTAAAAGTTTGCAGAGATACTTCACACTAAAATCTTTAGGACACATTAGCACTTATTTAGGTGTTCAAATTGAAAAGACACAGAAGGGGTTTAGTCTTTCACAAGAAGAGAAAATTGACCACATTCTACATCATTGCAACATGAAAGATGCTAGCACAACAAAGACACCCATGCAAACAGATTTTCACAACTTAACACATGAACCAAGTCCTGAGTTCGAGGATCAAACACTCTATCGTTCAGTCATTGGTTCACTATTATACATTAGTAGTTGGACCAGACCTGACATCGCACTTAGTGTTAATCTTTTATCACGACACGTAGGTAAGGCAACACAATTTCATTGGTCATGCATTAAGAAGTTGTTGAAATACCTAAAACACACTAAACACATGAAGTTATTGCTAGAACCAACACACACTGATCAACCAAAGCTGATTTGTTTTGCCGATTCCGACTGGGCGAGCGACAAGAAGTCACGCAAAAGCACTTCTGGTTACATGATGTTCCTAAATGGTTGTCCTGTTTACTGGCAAGTGAGAAAACAGAGTTTTGTTTCATGTTCATCTACTGAAGCTGAATATGCTTGTGTTTCAGATGCTTGTAATTCTCTAACGTGGTTTGATGCTTTGATCACAGATATCTGGACACGTCCGATTCGACCAATCACCGTAATGGAAGATAATGTATCTGTTGTTTATATTTCTGAGTCACATTTCACAGGTTCTAGGTCCAGACACATTGACATTCGTTATCAAAACACAAAGCAATTAGTTAAGCAAGGTTTTGTTAAATTGCAATATGTTTCTACACATGATCAGATCGCAGACATGCTTAACAAACCACTCGCCGCAAATCAACACGAGTATCTGCGAAAGAAGATGTGCCTTAATTGATGATTTGATGATGTCAGCCCAGACTAGCAAAAGAAGGGGTGTCACGATGTTAAAAAGTTTGCTAGGCCTGAACTGCCTAAACTGACATTCAAGAGTTAAACTAAGAAAGCTTTATTGCGCAGGTCATAAAACAAAAAAAGGTTCTTATCTGAAAGTGATTTATTGCGCACGCGTTACACATTCCAAATTCCTCTCTTTTTTGTTCGGCAGCCAACTTTGGCAAACGTAGCTTTTCATTATCAAAATGTAACCAATTAGTTATTTCTGTTTCATTTACTTTTATTATTTTATTATTAAAGTTTGTTTATTAATTAGAATATTTTAAAAGACTTATTTTTTTTCTCAATATCTCAAAAGATATGCGGAAGGGAATCAGCCACGGTCCATTGATCTCAGATATCAGGCGTTTTTCCCCTGACAGAGTGGAGAGACAGAGGGGCTGGAAGTGTGTGGATGTGCACCAGCTGTGAGTCTTAAAACCATCTGAGTGAATCCAACAAGAGGGAAGAGGCCGAGGGGCTGAAAGAGTGGGTGCGTGTTCACAAGCTGTGATTTTTAAAAACATCTGAGTGAATCCAGGAAGAGGGAAGAGACAGAGGGGCTGGAAGTGTGTGGATGTGCAGCGGCTGTGAGTCTTTTTTTTTTTTAACATTTATTTATTTATGTAACAGACATGTACAGGTTATCTTATTAGGAGTAACATTTTCTCCCTCCCCTCCCCCTCCCCCCACCCCCCCCCCATTTCCCCACCCTAACCCTCCCTAACCCAACCCTTGACTTCCCAGATAGAGTCAGAAGCATAGTTACCAGCAAATCTGAAAAACAAATATCCCAATAATAATATGCATATATCAGAATAAGAACAAGATAATACAAAAAAGACAAAAAAGGAGAAAAACCATCATAACCTCCTTTCCAAAACCATTACTACATATTTATAAAGCATTTCTCAACCAAATCCCATAGACACTTCCTTTGAACCGTACCTTAATTTTACAAAATCAATCCAGGGATACCAATCTATAGTATACTTATCGTAAGAATGATCTTTTAGGTATACAGAAATTTTATCCATTTCGGCAAGATTTGCTACCTTAAGTATCCATTCTTCTATAGAGCATAATTCTGCTTTCTTCCAATATTGTGCTATCAGCAGTCTAGCTGCTGTAGTCATATACAATATTAATTTAGTTTCAGCAACAGTGCAGTCAGGTACTATGCCCAATAGAAAAAAAAAATTGGGGAGCAAATTTAATTTTTCTTTTAAGAATCTTCTTCTGCATTATCCACCATATTTTAATCCATAAAGCCTTAACTTTACAGCACCAAACTATTCTTTTTTTTCAGGAGCTGAGGCTACAAAACATTATGCGTCTCCTGAAGGCAAATTACATCATTTTTATGCTGTTTCAAATAATAGAAAACCTTTCTTTTTTGTGGGGAATTAAGTCCATTAACATTCCAGGTCAGCAGCCTGGCCATCGTCAAGCTTAGTTTGAAGCTTCTGAAGCATAGCCCTCCTATCAGTAGGAAATCTCTTAGGCCTTACTCCTCCCACGGCTTCTGATTGTGTAGGTACATCAACAGAGATACTCGAAGTTTGCTGTATAGTCTTCTCCATTTTCTTTGCCGTTGCTCTGGTAATTCTCTGTTCTTTAAATTCCAATCCCAAGCCTACCGCTTCTTCCAGTCTCTCCACAAGCTGTTTATCAACTGACGCAAGTGCCGAGGCTGCTATCTCTATTAGCTCCTGCTGAACAGGCTGGATCTTTTCCGATTCCAATCCTAGCTCCCCAGCATTCAGAACCTTGGAATAAAAGTCTCTAGCCTTCTGAGTAGAATCCAATCGATATCTTTTCCCAGAGTAAATCAGAGTAACGCCAATTGGCAATTCCCATCTAAATTGCAGGTTACGTTTCTTCAGTTCATCCGTCAAAAATTTAAACTCTTTGCGCAGCCTAAGCATTTTCAATGGTATTTCTTTCAAAACTTTCACCTCCTGATCTCGCACAGTACATCTCTGATGATATGCAGCCTGTACAATCTCATTACGCAGGTATCTCCTTTCCAGATGAACCACCACATCTCTTGACAGATTTCGCTGTCTTGCATACCAGGAGTTAACTCTGTAAGCTTTCTCAATCTGTTGGAGAATCTCTTTTGGATCCACTTGTAGAAGGGGGGCAAAAGCCTCCGCACAAGTCACCCTCAAATCTTCTCCTTTCCCGCTGTCTTTATCCTCTGGCAAACCCCTTACCCGCAAAACAGCCTCTAACTGCTTGTACTGGAATAGCAACTGCTCAAGCTCAATTCTATCCGCCCTCTCTTCCAACTTGTCTGCCCGGTATTCCAATTTTCCAACATCCTTCTGAGTCTCTTTAACCACATCATCCAGGAATTCCAAATTTGCAACCAGTCCAGAAATGGCAGAAACAACATCATTTCTAATATCTTGATTATCCCAAGCTGCCTGATTCCTCATCTCTTCCATAGTTTGGTTGATTTGATCCATTTGGTCCTGTTGGCTTCTCATTTGTTGTTTCAAATCCAACATATTTTTCTCCATATTACCAAACTTAATGTTCAAAGTATCCAATATTTCTTTATTGGTAATTGCTGCAAGTGGTGGATTTTGGGATTGAGATTGAGGTTGTGCCAACAAGGACAACTGAGATTGTTGTAAAGGAGAGGAGGTGCCCTTAGGCTTGGTACCTCTCTGTACAGCCATAACTTGCCAAGGCGCCAAGCAGGTCAAAAAAATCCTCTTTTCTTTTCAATTCCAACCACCAGATGGCACTGTTGTATAAGGTTTCAGTAAGAGTCAATTAAGGAGAACAAGCAGAAAAAGAAAAGTAGCCATTTTAAAAGGAAAAAGTTCTCCGTTGTTTTTTTTTTCCCCCAAAGTGAAAGTCTTTGTTATAAAGCTGTAGAATAATAAGAGAAAGCAGAAAAAAAAACCCCAAAATACTTGCAGCCACCGCTTCAGTCTCAGTCTGTCCGTTACAATTCAGCACCAATCAACAATGTAAACGGAGACGTGCCTTCCAGAGCTTGCCCTGCTAAGCAGGGGGATCCAGCTGTTGGAGCTTCCTCTCGGGCTACCTAGGGAGCACCGCTTCTACCTCCTTCCTGGAGGGTCCAAACGGGCTCAACCCAGCCCGAAAAGGCTCTCCTCCGCCTCTTTGCTCGAGGCAGAGGATTTTCGCCCCTGGAAATCGGCGAAACAATCAGCTGTAGATCGGACGCTCTAAAGGGAGCGTCCTTTGCCCTGGTGGCATCCGCCGGAAGTCCCAGCTGTGAGTCTTTAAACCGTCTGAGTGAATCCAAGAAGAGGGAAAAGGCTGAGGGGCTGAAAGAGTGGGTGCGTGTTCACAAGCTGTGATTTTTAAAAATATCTGAGTGAATCCAGGAATAGGGAAGAGGCAGTGGGGCTGGAAGTGTGTGGATGTGCACCGGCTTTGAGTCTTAAAACCGTCTGAGTGAATCCAGGAAGAGAGAAGAGGCAGAGGGGCTGGAAGTGTGTCTATGTGCACCGGCTTTGAGTCTTAAATCCGTTTGAGTGAATCCAGGAAGAGGGAAGAGGCCGAGGGGCTGAAAGAGTGTGTGCATGTTCACAAGCTGTGATTTTTAAAAACATCTGAGTGAATCCAGGAAGAGGGAAGAGCCGAGAGGCTGAAAGAGTGTGTGTGTGTTCACAAGCTGTGATTTTTAAAAACATCTAAGTGAATCCAGGAAGAGAGAAGAGGCAGAGGGGCTGGAAGTGTGTGGATGTGCACCAGCTGTGAGTCTTAAAACCATCTGAGTGAATCCAAGAAGAGGGAAAAGGCCGAGGGGCTGAAAGAGTGTGTGAGTGTTCACAAGCTGTGATTTTTAAAAACATCTGAGAGAATACAAGAAGAGGGAAGAGGCCGAGGGGCTGGAAGTGTGTGGATGTGCAAAGGCTGTAAGTCTTAAAACCGTCTAAGTGAATCCAGGAAGAGGGGAGAGGCAGAGGGGCTGGAGGTGTGTGGATGGGCACCAGCTTTGAGTGTTAAAACCGTCTGAGTGAATCCAAGAAGAGGGAAGAGGCTGAGGGGCTGAAAGAGTGGGTGCGTGTTCACAAGCTGTGATTTTTAAAAATATCTGAGTGAATCCAGGAAGAGGGAAGAGACAGAGGGGCTGGAAGTGTGTGGATGTGCACCGGCTTTGAGTCTTAAAACCGTCTGAGTGAATCCAGGAAGAGAGAAGAGGCAGAGGGGCTGGAAGTGTGTCTATGTGCACCGGCTTTGAGTCTTAAATCCGTTTGAGTGAATCCAGGAAGAGGGAAGAGGCCGAGGGACTGAAAGAGTGTGTGCATGTTCACAAGCTGTGATTTTTAAAAACATCTGAGTGAATCCAGGAAGAGGGAAGAGCCGAGAGGCTGAAAGAGTGTGTGTGTGTTCACAAGCTGTGATTTTTAAAAACATCTAAGTGAATCCAGGAAGAGAGAAGAGGCAGTGGGGCTGGAAGTGTGTGGATGTGCACCGGCTGTGATTTTTAAAAACCGTCTGAGTGAATCCAAGAAGAGGGAAGAGGCCGAGGGGCTGGAAGTGTGTGGATGTGCACCAGCTGTGAGTTTTAAAACCGTCTGAGTGAATCCAAGAAGAGGGAAAAGGCTGAGCGGCTGAAAGAGTGGGTGCGTGTTCACAAGCTGTGATTTTTAAAAACATCTGAGTGAATCCAGGAAGAGGGAAGAGGCAGAGGGGCTGGAAGTGTGTGGATGTGCACCGGCTGTGAGTCTTAAACCGTCTGAGTGAATCCAGGAAGAGTGGAGAGGCAGAGGGGCTGGAAGTGTGTGGATGTGCAAAGGCTGTGAGTCTTAAAACCGTCTAAGTGAATCCAGGAAGAGGGAAGAGACAGAGGGGCTGGAAGTGTGTGGATGTGCACCGGCTGTGAGTCTTAAAACCGTCTCAGTGAATCCAGGAAGAGGGAAGAGACAGAGGGGCTGGAAGTGTGTGGATGTGCACCGGCTGTGAGTCTTAAAACCGTCTCAGTGAATCCAGGAATCTGGAAGATGCAGGGCGGCTGGAAGTGTATGGATGTGCACCGGCTGTGTGTCTTAAAACCGTCTGAGTGAATCCAGGAAGAAAGAAGAGGCATAGGGGCTGGAAGTGTCTCTATGTGCACCGGCTGTGAGTCTTAAATCCGTTTGAGTGAATCCAGGAAGAGGGAAGAGGCCGAGGGGCTGAAAGAGTGTGTGCGTGTTCACAAGCTGTGATTTTTAAAAACATCTGAGTGAATCCAGGAAGAGGGAAGAAGCAGAGGGGCTGGAAGTGTGTGGATGTGCACCGCCTGTGAGTCTTAAACCGTCTAAGTGAATCTAGGAAGAGTGGAGAGACAGAGGGGCTGGAAGTGTGTGGATGTACACCGTCTGTGAGTCTTAAAACCGTGTCAGTGAATCCAGGAATCTGGAAGATGCAGGGCGGCTGGAAGTGTATGGATGTGCACCGGCTGTGTGTCTTAAAACCGTCTGAGTGAATCCAGGAAGAGAGAAGAGGCAGAGGGGCTGGAAGTGTCTCTATGTGCACCGGCTGTGAGTCTTAAATCCGTTTGAGTGAATCCAGGAAGAGGGAAGAGGCAGAGGGGCTGGAAGTGTGTGGATGTGCACCACCTGTGAGTCTTAAACTGTCTAAATGAATCTAGGAAGAGTGGAGAGGCAGAGGGGCTGGAAGTATGTGGATGTGCAAAGGCTGTGAGTCTTAAAACCGTTTGAGTGAATCCAGGAAGAGGGAAGAGACAGTGGGGCTGGAAGTGTGTGGATGTGCACCGGTTGTGAGTCTTAAAACCGTCTCAGTGAATCCAGGAAGAGTGGAGAGACAGAGGGGCTGGAAGTGTGTGGATGTGCACCAGCTGTGAGTCTTAAAACCATCTGAGTGAATCCAACAAGAGGGAAGAGGCCGAGGGGCTGAAAGAGTGGGTGCGTGTTCACAAGCTGTGATTTTTAAAAACATCTGAGTGAATCCAGGAAGAGGGAAGAGACAGAGGGGCTGGAAGTGTGTGGATGTGCAGCGGCTGTGAGTCTTTTTTTTTTTTAACATTTATTTATTTATGTAACAGACATGTACAGGTTATCTTATTAGGAGTAACATTTTCTCCCTCCCCTCCCCCTCCCCCCACCCCCCCCATTTCCCCACCCTAACCCTCCCTAACCCAACCCTTGACTTCCCAGATAGAGTCAGAAGCATAGTTACCAGCAAATCTGAAAAACAAATATCCCAATAATAATATGCATATATCAGAATAAGAACAAGATAATACAAAAAAGACAAAAAAGGAGAAAAACCATCATAACCTCCTTTCCAAAACCATTACTACATATTTATAAAGCATTTCTCAACCAAATCCCATAGACACTTCCTTTGAACCGTACCTTAATTTTACAAAATCAATCCAGGGATACCAATCTATAGTATACTTATCGTAAGAATGATCTTTTAGGTATACAGAAATTTTATCCATTTCGGCAAGATTTGCTACCTTAAGTATCCATTCTTCTATAGAGCATAATTCTGCTTTCTTCCAATATTGTGCTATCAGCAGTCTAGCTGCTGTAGTCATATACAATATTAATTTAGTTTCAGCAACAGTGCAGTCAGGTACTATGCCCAATAGAAAAAAAAAATTGGGGAGCAAATTTAATTTTTCTTTTAAGAATCTTCTTCTGCATTATCCACCATATTTTAATCCATAAAGCCTTAACTTTACAGCACCAAACTATTCTTTTTTTTCAGGAGCTGAGGCTACAAAACATTATGCGTCTCCTGAAGGCAAATTACATCATTTTTATGCTGTTTCAAATAATAGAAAACCTTTCTTTTTTGTGGGGAATTAAGTCCATTAACATTCCAGGTCAGCAGCCTGGCCATCGTCAAGCTTAGTTTGAAGCTTCTGAAGCATAGCCCTCCTATCAGTAGGAAATCTCTTAGGCCTTACTCCTCCCACGGCTTCTGATTGTGTAGGTACATCAACAGAGATACTCGAAGTTTGCTGTATAGTCTTCTCCATTTTCTTTGCCGTTGCTCTGGTAATTCTCTGTTCTTTAAATTCCAATCCCAAGCCTACCGCTTCTTCCAGTCTCTCCACAAGCTGTTTATCAACTGACGCAAGTGCCGAGGCTGCTATCTCTATTAGCTCCTGCTGAACAGGCTGGATCTTTTCCGATTCCAATCCTAGCTCCCCAGCATTCAGAACCTTGGAATAAAAGTCTCTAGCCTTCTGAGTAGAATCCAATCGATATCTTTTCCCAGAGTAAATCAGAGTAACGCCAATTGGCAATTCCCATCTAAATTGCAGGTTACGTTTCTTCAGTTCATCCGTCAAAAATTTAAACTCTTTGCGCAGCCTAAGCATTTTCAATGGTATTTCTTTCAAAACTTTCACCTCCTGATCTCGCACAGTACATCTCTGATGATATGCAGCCTGTACAATCTCATTACGCAGGTATCTCCTTTCCAGATGAACCACCACATCTCTTGACAGATTTCGCTGTCTTGCATACCAGGAGTTAACTCTGTAAGCTTTCTCAATCTGTTGGAGAATCTCTTTTGGATCCACTTGTAGAAGGGGGGCAAAAGCCTCCGCACAAGTCACCCTCAAATCTTCTCCTTTCCCGCTGTCTTTATCCTCTGGCAAACCCCTTACCCGCAAAACAGCCTCTAACTGCTTGTACTGGAATAGCAACTGCTCAAGCTCAATTCTATCCGCCCTCTCTTCCAACTTGTCTGCCCGGTATTCCAATTTTCCAACATCCTTCTGAGTCTCTTTAACCACATCATCCAGGAATTCCAAATTTGCAACCAGTCCAGAAATGGCAGAAACAACATCATTTCTAATATCTTGATTATCCCAAGCTGCCTGATTCCTCATCTCTTCCATAGTTTGGTTGATTTGATCCATTTGGTCCTGTTGGCTTCTCATTTGTTGTTTCAAATCCAACATATTTTTCTCCATATTACCAAACTTAATGTTCAAAGTATCCAATATTTCTTTATTGGTAATTGCTGCAAGTGGTGGATTTTGGGATTGAGATTGAGGTTGTGCCAACAAGGACAACTGAGATTGTTGTAAAGGAGAGGAGGTGCCCTTAGGCTTGGTACCTCTCTGTACAGCCATAACTTGCCAAGGCGCCAAGCAGGTCAAAAAATCCTCTTTTCTTTTCAATTCCAACCACCAGATGGCACTGTTGTATAAGGTTTCAGTAAGAGTCAATTAAGGAGAACAAGCAGAAAAAGAAAAGTAGCCATTTTAAAAGGAAAAAGTTCTCCGTTGTTTTTTTTTCCCCCCAAAGTGAAAGTCTTTGTTATAAAGCTGTAGAATAATAAGAGAAAGCAGAAAAAAAAACCCCAAAATACTTGCAGCCACCGCTTCAGTCTCAGTCTGTCCGTTACAATTCAGCACCAATCAACAATGTAAACGGAGACGTGCCTTCCAGAGCTTGCCCTGCTAAGCAGGGGGATCCAGCTGTTGGAGCTTCCTCTCGGGCTACCTAGGGAGCACCGCTTCTACCTCCTTCCTGGAGGGTCCAAACGGGCTCAACCCAGCCCGAAAAGGCTCTCCTCCGCCTCTTTGCTCGAGGCAGAGGATTTTCGCCCCTGGAAATTGGCGAAACAATCAGCTGTAGATCGGACGCTCTAAAGGGAGCGTCCTTTGCCCTGGTGGCATCCGCCGGAAGTCCCAGCTGTGAGTCTTTAAACCGTCTGAGTGAATCCAAGAAGAGGGAAAAGGCTGAGGGGCTGAAAGAGTGGGTGCGTGTTCACAAGCTGTGATTTTTAAAAACATCTGAGTGAATCCAGGAAGAGGGAAGAGGCAGAGGGGCTGGAAGTGTGTGGATGTGCACCGGCTGTGAGTCTTAAACCGTCTGAGTGAATCCAGGAAGAGTGGAGAGACAGAGGGGCTGGAAGTGTGTGGATGTGCAAAGGCTGTAAGTCTTAAAACCGTCTAAGTGAATCCAGGAAGAGGGGAGAGGCAGAGGGGCTGGAGGTGTGTGGATGGGCACCAGCTTTGAGTGTTAAAACCGTCTGAGTGAATCCAAGAAGAGGGAAGAGGCTGAGGGGCTGAAAGAGTGGGTGCGTGTTCACAAGCTGTGATTTTTAAAAATATCTGAGTGAATCCAGGAAGAGGGAAGAGACAGAGGGGCTGGAAGTGTGTGGATGTGCACCGGCTTTGAGTCTTAAAACCGTCTGAGTGAATCCAGGAAGAGAGAAGAGGCAGAGGGGCTGGAAGTGTGTCTATGTGCACCGGCTTTGAGTCTTAAATCCGTTTGAGTGAATCCAGGAAGAGGGAAGAGGCCGAGGGCTGAAAGAGTGTGTGCATGTTCACAAGCTGTGATTTTTAAAAACATCTGAGTGAATCCAGGAAGAGGGAAGAGCCGAGAGGCTGAAAGAGTGTGTGTGTGTTCACAAGCTGTGATTTTTAAAAACATCTAAGTGAATCCAGGAAGAGAGAAGAGGCAGTGGGGCTGGAAGTGTGTGGATGTGCACCGGCTGTGATTTTTAAAAACCGTCTGAGTGAATCCAAGAAGAGGGAAGAGGCCGAGGGGCTGGAAGTGTGTGGATGTGCACCAGCTGTGAGTTTTAAAACCGTCTGAGTGAATCCAAGAAGAGGGAAAAGGCTGAGCGGCTGAAAGAGTGGGTGCGTGTTCACAAGCTGTGATTTTTAAAAACATCTGAGTGAATCCAGGAAAAGGGAAGAGACAGAGGGGCTGGAAGTGTGTGGATGTGCACCGGCTGTGAGTCTTAAACCGTCTGAGTGAATCCAGGAAGAGTGGAGAGGCAGAGGGGCTGGAAGTGTGTGGATGTGCAAAGGCTGTGAGTCTTAAAACCGTCTAAGTGAATCCAGGAAGAGGGAAGAGACAGAGGGGCTGGAAGTGTGTGGATGTGCACTGGCTGTGAGTCTTAAAACCGTCTAAGTGAATCCAGGAAGAGGGAAGAGACAGAGGGGCTGGAAGTGTGTGGATGTGCACTGGCTGTGAGTCTTAAAACCGTCTCAGTGAATCCAGGAATCTGGAAGATGCAGGGCGGCTGGAAGTGTATGGATGTGCACCGGCTGTGTGTCTTAAAACCGTCTGAGTGAATCCAGGAAGAAAGAAGAGGCATAGGGGCTGGAAGTGTCTCTATGTGCACCGGCTGTGAGTCTTAAATCCGTTTGAGTGAATCCAGGAAGAGGGAAGAGGCCGAGGGGCTGAAAGAGTGTGTGCGTGTTCACAAGCTGTGATTTTTAAAAACATCTGAGTGAATCCAGGAAGAGGGAAGAAGCAGAGGGGCTGGAAGTGTGTGGATGTGCAGCGCCTGTGAGTCTTAAACCGTCTAAGTGAATCTAGGAAGAGTGGAGAGACAGAGGGGCTGGAAGTGTGTGGATGTACACCGTCTGTGAGTCTTAAAACCGTGTCAGTGAATCCAGGAATCTGGAAGATGCAGGGCGGCTGGAAGTGTATGGATGTGCACCGGCTGTGTGTCTTAAAACCGTCTGAGTGAATCCAGGAAGAGAGAAGAGGCAGAGGGGCTGGAAGTGTCTCTATGTGCACCGGCTGTGAGTCTTAAATCCGTTTGAGTGAATCCAGGAAGAGGGAAGAGGCAGAGGGGCTGGAAGTGTGTGGATGTGCACCACCTGTGAGTCTTAAACTGTCTAAATGAATCTAGGAAGAGTGGAGAGGCAGAGGGGCTGGAAGTATGTGGATGTGCAAAGGCTGTGAGTCTTAAAACCGTTTGAGTGAATCCAGGAAGAGGGAAGAGACAGTGGGGCTGGAAGTGTGTGGATGTGCACCGGTTGTGAGTCTTAAAACCGTCTCAGTGAATCCAGGAAGAGTGGAGAGACAGAGGGGCTGGAAGTGTGTGGATGTGCACCAGCTGTGAGTCTTAAAACCATCTGAGTGAATCCAACAAGAGGGAAGAGGCCGAGGGGCTGAAAGAGTGGGTGCGTGTTCACAAGCTGTGATTTTTAAAAACATCTGAGTGAATCCAGGAAGAGGGAAGAGACAGAGGGGCTGGAAGTGTGTGGATGTGCAGCGGCTGTGAGTCTTTTTTTTTTTTAACATTTATTTATTTATGTAACAGACATGTACAGGTTATCTTATTAGGAGTAACATTTTCTCCCTCCCCTCCCCCTCCCCCCACCCCCCCCATTTCCCCACCCTAACCCTCCCTAACCCAACCCTTGACTTCCCAGATAGAGTCAGAAGCATAGTTACCAGCAAATCTGAAAAACAAATATCCCAATAATAATATGCATATATCAGAATAAGAACAAGATAATACAAAAAAGACAAAAAAGGAGAAAAACCATCATAACCTCCTTTCCAAAACCATTACTACATATTTATAAAGCATTTCTCAACCAAATCCCATAGACACTTCCTTTGAACCGTACCTTAATTTTACAAAATCAATCCAGGGATACCAATCTATAGTATACTTATCGTAAGAATGATCTTTTAGGTATACAGAAATTTTATCCATTTCGGCAAGATTTGCTACCTTAAGTATCCATTCTTCTATAGAGCATAATTCTGCTTTCTTCCAATATTGTGCTATCAGCAGTCTAGCTGCTGTAGTCATATACAATATTAATTTAGTTTCAGCAACAGTGCAGTCAGGTACTATGCCCAATAGAAAAAAAAAATTGGGGAGCAAATTTAATTTTTCTTTTAAGAATCTTCTTCTGCATTATCCACCATATTTTAATCCATAAAGCCTTAACTTTACAGCACCAAACTATTCTTTTTTTTCAGGAGCTGAGGCTACAAAACATTATGCGTCTCCTGAAGGCAAATTACATCATTTTTATGCTGTTTCAAATAATAGAAAACCTTTCTTTTTTGTGGGGAATTAAGTCCATTAACATTCCAGGTCAGCAGCCTGGCCATCGTCAAGCTTAGTTTGAAGCTTCTGAAGCATAGCCCTCCTATCAGTAGGAAATCTCTTAGGCCTTACTCCTCCCACGGCTTCTGATTGTGTAGGTACATCAACAGAGATACTCGAAGTTTGCTGTATAGTCTTCTCCATTTTCTTTGCCGTTGCTCTGGTAATTCTCTGTTCTTTAAATTCCAATCCCAAGCCTACCGCTTCTTCCAGTCTCTCCACAAGCTGTTTATCAACTGACGCAAGTGCCGAGGCTGCTATCTCTATTAGCTCCTGCTGAACAGGCTGGATCTTTTCCGATTCCAATCCTAGCTCCCCAGCATTCAGAACCTTGGAATAAAAGTCTCTAGCCTTCTGAGTAGAATCCAATCGATATCTTTTCCCAGAGTAAATCAGAGTAACGCCAATTGGCAATTCCCATCTAAATTGCAGGTTACGTTTCTTCAGTTCATCCGTCAAAAATTTAAACTCTTTGCGCAGCCTAAGCATTTTCAATGGTATTTCTTTCAAAACTTTCACCTCCTGATCTCGCACAGTACATCTCTGATGATATGCAGCCTGTACAATCTCATTACGCAGGTATCTCCTTTCCAGATGAACCACCACATCTCTTGACAGATTTCGCTGTCTTGCATACCAGGAGTTAACTCTGTAAGCTTTCTCAATCTGTTGGAGAATCTCTTTTGGATCCACTTGTAGAAGGGGGGCAAAAGCCTCCGCACAAGTCACCCTCAAATCTTCTCCTTTCCCGCTGTCTTTATCCTCTGGCAAACCCCTTACCCGCAAAACAGCCTCTAACTGCTTGTACTGGAATAGCAACTGCTCAAGCTCAATTCTATCCGCCCTCTCTTCCAACTTGTCTGCCCGGTATTCCAATTTTCCAACATCCTTCTGAGTCTCTTTAACCACATCATCCAGGAATTCCAAATTTGCAACCAGTCCAGAAATGGCAGAAACAACATCATTTCTAATATCTTGATTATCCCAAGCTGCCTGATTCCTCATCTCTTCCATAGTTTGGTTGATTTGATCCATTTGGTCCTGTTGGCTTCTCATTTGTTGTTTCAAATCCAACATATTTTTCTCCATATTACCAAACTTAATGTTCAAAGTATCCAATATTTCTTTATTGGTAATTGCTGCAAGTGGTGGATTTTGGGATTGAGATTGAGGTTGTGCCAACAAGGACAACTGAGATTGTTGTAAAGGAGAGGAGGTGCCCTTAGGCTTGGTACCTCTCTGTACAGCCATAACTTGCCAAGGCGCCAAGCAGGTCAAAAAAATCCTCTTTTCTTTTCAATTCCAACCACCAGATGGCACTGTTGTATAAGGTTTCAGTAAGAGTCAATTAAGGAGAACAAGCAGAAAAAGAAAAGTAGCCATTTTAAAAGGAAAAAGTTCTCCGTTGTTTTTTTTTTCCCCCAAAGTGAAAGTCTTTGTTATAAAGCTGTAGAATAATAAGAGAAAGCAGAAAAAAAAACCCAAAATACTTGCAGCCACCGCTTCAGTCTCAGTCTGTCCGTTACAATTCAGCACCAATCAACAATGTAAACGGAGACGTGCCTTCCAGAGCTTGCCCTGCTAAGCAGGGGGATCCAGATGTTGGAGCTTCCTCTCGGGCTACCTAGGGAGCACCGCTTCTACCTCCTTCCTGGAGGGTCCAAACGGGCTCAACCCAGCCCGAAAAGGCTCTCCTCCGCCTCTTTGCTCGAGGCAGAGGATTTTCGCCCCTGGAAATCGGCGAAAAAAATCAGCTGTAGATCGGACGCTCTAAAGGGAGCGTCCTTTGCCCTGGTGGCATCCGCCGAAAGTCCCAGCTGTGAGTCTTTAAACCGTCTGAGTGAATCCAAGAAGAGGGAAAAGGCTGAGGGGCTGAAAGAATGGGTGCGTGTTCACAAGCTGTGATTTTTAAAAACATCTGAGTGAATCCAGGAAGAGGGAAGAGACAGAGGGGCTGGAAGTGTGTGGATGTGCAAAGGCTGTGAGTCTTAAAACCGTCTAAGTGAATCCAGGAAGAGGGGAGAGGCAGAGGGGCTGGAGGTGTGTGGATGGGCACCAGCTTTGAGTGTTAAAACCGTCTGAGTGAATCCAAGAAGAGGGAAGAGGCTGAGGGGCTGAAAGAGTGGGTGCGTGTTCACAAGCTGTGATTTTTAAAAATATCTGAGTGAATCCAGGAAGAGGGAAGAGACAGAGGGGCTGGAAGTGTGTGGATGTGCACCGGCTGTGAGTCTTAAAACCGTCTCAGTGAATCCAGGAAGAGGGAAGAGGCAGAGGGGCTGGAAGTGTGTCTATGTGCACCGGCTTTGAGTCTTAAATCCGTTTGAGTGAATCCAGGAAGAGGGAAGAGGCCGAGGGGCTGAAAGAGTGTGTGCATGTTCACAAGCTGTGATTTTTAAAAACATCTGAGTGAATCCAGGAAGAGGGAAGAGCCGAGAGGCTGAAAGAGTGTGTGTGTGTTCACAAGCTGTGATTTTTAAAAACATCTAAGTGAATCCAGGAAGAGAGAAGAGGCAGAGGGGCTGGAAGTGTGTGGATGTGCACCAGCTGTGAGTCTTAAAACCGTCTGAGTGAATCCAAGAAGAGGGAAAAGGCCGAGGGGCTGAAAGAGTGTGTGCGTGTTCACAAGCTGTGATTTTTAAAAACATCTGAGTGAATCCAGGAAGAGGGAAGAGGCAGAGGGGCTGGAAGTGTGTGGATGTGCACCAGCTGTGAGTCTTAAAACCGTCTGAGTGAATCCAGGAAGAGGGAAGAGGCAGAGGGGCTGGAAGTGTGTGCGATGTTCACAAGCTGTGAGTCTTAAAAACATCTGAGTGAATCCAGGAAGAGGGAAGAGGCAGAGGGGCTGGAAGTGTGTGGATGTGCACCGGCTGTGAGTCTTAAAACCGTCTGAGTGAATCCAGGAAGAGGGAAGAGGCAGAGGGGCTGGAAGTGTGTGGATGTGCAACGGCTGTGAGTCTTAAAACCGTCTAAGTGAATCCAGGAAGAGGGAAGAGACAGAGGGGCTGGAAGTGTGTGGATGTGCACCGGCTGTGAGTCTTAAAACCGTCTCAGTGAATCCAGGAATCTGGAAGATGCAGGGCGGCTGGAAGTGTATGGATGTGCACCGGCTGTGTGTCTTAAAACCGTCTGAGTGAATCCAGGAAGAGAGAAGAGGCAGAGGGGCTGGAAGTGTCTCTATGTGCACCGGCTGTGAGTCTTAAATCCGTTTGAGTGAATCCAGGAAGAGGGAAGAGGCAGAGGGGCTGGAAGTGTGTGGATGTGCACCGCCTGTGAGTCTTAAACCGTCTAAGTGAATCTAGGAAGAGTGGAGAGGCAGAGGGGCTGGAAGTATGTGGATGTGCAAAGGCTGTGAGTCTTAAAACCGTTTGAGTGAATCCAGGAAGAGGGAAGAGACAGTGGGGCTGGAAGTGTGTGGATGTGCACCGGTTGTGAGTCTTAAAACCGTCTCAGTGAATCCAGGAAGAGTGGAGAGACAGAGGGGCTGGAAGTGTGTGGATGTGCACCAGCTGTGAGTCTTAAAACCATCTGAGTGAATCCAACAAGAGGGAAGAGGCCGAGGGGCTGAAAGAGTGGGTGCGTGTTCACAAGCTGTGATTTTTAAAAACATCTGAGTGAATCCAGGAAGAGGGAAGAGACAGAGGGGCTGGAAGTGTGTGGATGTGCACCGGCTGTGAGTCTTTTTTTTTTTTAACATTTATTTATTTATGTAACAGACATGTACAGGTTATCTTATTAGGAGTAACATTTTCTCCCTCCCCTCCCCCTCCCCCCACCCCCCCCCCATTTCCCCACCCTAACCCTCCCTAACCCAACCCTTGACTTCCCAGATAGAGTCAGAAGCATAGTTACCAGCAAATCTGAAAAACAAATATCCCAATAATAATATGCATATATCAGAATAAGAACAAGATAATACAAAAAAGACAAAAAAGGAGAAAAACCATCATAACCTCCTTTCCAAAACCATTACTACATATTTATAAAGCATTTCTCAACCAAATCCCATAGACACTTCCTTTGAACCGTACCTTAATTTTACAAAATCAATCCAGGGATACCAATCTATAGTATACTTATCGTAAGAATGATCTTTTAGGTGTACAGAAATTTTATCCATTTCGGCAAGATTTGCTACCTTAAGTATCCATTCTTCTATAGAGCATAATTCTGCTTTCTTCCAATATTGTGCTATCAGCAGTCTAGCTGCTGTAGTCATATACAATATTAATTTAGTTTCAGCAACAGTGCAGTCAGGTACTATGCCCAATAGAAAAAAAAAATTGGGGAGCAAATTTAATTTTTCTTTTAAGAATCTTCTTCTGCATTATCCACCATATTTTAATCCATAAAGCCTTAACTTTACAGCACCAAACCATTCTTTTTTTCAGGAGCTGAGGCTACAAAACATTATGCGTCTCCTGAAGGCAAATTACATCATTTTTATGCTGTTTCAAATAATAGAAAACCTTTCTTTTTTGTGGGGAATTAAGTCCATTAACATTCCAGGTCAGCAGCCTGGCCATCGTCAAGCTTAGTTTGAAGCTTCTGAAGCATAGCCCTCCTATCAGTAGGAAATCTCTTAGGCCTTACTCCTCTCACGGCTTCTGATTGTGTAGGTACATCAACAGAGATACTCGAAGTTTGCTGTATAGTCTTCTCCATTTTCTTTGCCGTTGCTCTGGTAATTCTCTGTTCTTTAAATTCCAATCCCAAGCCTACCGCTTCTTCCAGTCTCTCCACAAGCTGTTTATCAACTGACGCAAGTGCCGAGGCTGCTATCTCTATTAGCTCCTGCTGAACAGGCTGGATCTTTTCCGATTCCAATCCTAGCTCCCCAGCATTCAGAACCTTGGAATAAAAGTCTCTAGCCTTCTGAGTAGAATCCAATCGATATCTTTTCCCAGAGTAAATCAGAGTAACGCCAATTGGCAATTCCCATCTAAATTGCAGGTTACGTTTCTTCAGTTCATCCGTCAAAAATTTAAACTCTTTGCGCAGCCTAAGCATTTTCAATGGTATTTCTTTCAAAACTTTCACCTCCTGATCTCGCACAGTACATCTCTGATGATATGCAGCCTGTACAATCTCATTACGCAGGTATCTCCTTTCCAGATGAACCACCACATCTCTTGACAGATTTCGCTGTCTTGCATACCAGGAGTTAACTCTGTAAGCTTTCTCAATCTGTTGGAGAATCTCTTTTGGATCCACTTGTAGAAGGGGGGCAAAAGCCTCCGCACAAGTCACCCTCAAATCTTCTCCTTTCCCGCTGTCTTTATCCTCTGGCAAACCCCTTACCCGCAAAACAGCCTCTAACTGCTTGTACTGGAATAGCAACTGCTCAAGCTCAATTCTATCCGCCCTCTCTTCCAACTTGTCTGCCCGGTATTCCAATTTTCCAACATCCTTCTGAGTCTCTTTAACCACATCATCCAGGAATTCCAAATTTGCAACCAGTCCAGAAAGGGCAGAAACAACATCATTTCTAATATCTTGATTATCCCGAGCTGCCTGATTCCTCATCTCTTCCATAGTTTGGTTGATTTGATCCATTTGGTCCTGTTGGCTTCTCATTTGTTGTTTCAAATCCAACATATTTTTCTCCATATTACCAAACTTAATGTTCAAAGTATCCAATATTTCTTTATTGGTAATTGCTGCAAGTGGTGGATTTTGGGATTGAGATTGAGGTTGTGCCAACAAGGACAACTGAGATTGTTGTAAAGGAGAGGAGGTG